>OY856409.1:988922555-988937555 GCA_963693085.1 Alisma plantago-aquatica | reverse complement strand
GACACGGTGAAAACAGAGTCGAAGAGGCATCCCTCACATCCTAAAGTAAGAGTAGATGACTGGTTGTGCTTCTGACTGAAAATAAGAAAAAGTTGATTATTTTTGTCCAATAGCACTGGATTGTTATTTTGTAATTGAAAAGCGGCTCAGAGCGAGCACTCAACCATTTCATGTTGGCTATTTTGTATGCATAACCAAACTTGAAGATGTAGAGGAGGTCCGGAACACTATCCCGACCCAGCTCGGTGCATTCAGACTGGAAGGACTCAGTTTCAGAAGTAGTGTTCCACACCTGCTCGGCCAGCAAGACCGGTAGCGATAGGCCCCCCTCCATCATCGTGATGGCGCCAGTGGCAATGTTGTCACTGATGGATTCGACACTGCCCCTCCGACCATGGGCTGCTAGAAGTGGAATCTCGCACAAGAGGGTGACATTGGTAACCAGCGTGTTGTCAGAGGTGAAGAGTCGGAGGTTGTTGATGAGCACACCGGTGTATAGCAGCTATCTGAGGACGTCAGGTGTGATAATGTCCATGAGCGTGGTGACATTATCCGTCGGCAACAGTGCATGCTCGTCTCCATCTACGAGGAAGCTGCACGCTCATCTCCAGCGATTAAGACAACAGTAGCACGTGTATGAAGATGACCTGTAGGGTGAAGAATGCATGTCCTCGGGGCGGTCGCCGGTCCGCCAACAATCTCTGGCACATCCAACACATTAGGCATCATGATGCAATCGACGGAAGTAAGCACCCATCTCCGCATAAAAGCGAGAGTCGGCAGGCCATATATTGTTGGGTTTTATGGTCTTAGAGTAAATGAAGAAATATTTTTACTGGTCATTAACTTCATAACAGGATATCACGTCAACGACTACAAAATGGGAATGATGGTTTTAACGAGATGTACCTAGTCCTGGGGCTTGTCCAGCGACAATACCTTACGGCCATGTGCGGTCTTCGACACCATCTCTTGGACGGTGTTTGTGCACCTCCTAGTCTTTGCCATGGACTCTGACCTCCACCACGGACTGCGGCTGACGTATCCTCCTGAGCGGCAGACATCTCCCACCTCTACCTATAGTCCACACGTACCACTTGGAACTCCTGCCGTTATATAAGAACGAAGGAGACGACCCTCATGTTGGTGTACTAGCACCAACCTGCTCTCCCGAACTCAGACTGCTTTTCTGCAGTTGTTTATCCCTTGTTGTGCTTCCCTAGTCGGGTAACACTTGTTTAGACTCTCTCGGTTACCAGAACCAGAGAGAACAACAACTTTACAGAACAACTCATGTTATGAGTTGTGTGTTCTGAGAAGCCCTTAGTACTTCTCTATTTATAGTAGAGGGCAGGGTCAGGGTTCCCAGTCTGTTCGAGAGTAGAAGGATCCAAAAATTCCATGAATAGTTTGTACTGCGGCCGGCAAACTGATTGATTCACAACTAAACTGATCGTCTGGGTAGGTGAGCTGATCGGTTCATAACTGGCCGGTCCTTTGGGCAGGTGAGCAGATCGGTCCACCCAGTGAACCAGTCATTTCACTTCCTAGACTTGCCCGCAATTGACATTCCTCAATCATTTCCAATTAATGCAAAGATTAATCCTTATTCCAATTGAATTGAACAAGTGAAATGTGAAAGTTTTCCTCCAACTGGGCAAATATTTATTTCCTCAATTGGTAAGACCGTGAGCCGTCGGGTTCACCAAGTGAACCGGTCGGTTAGCTCACATCATTTGATCGGCTCACAAGGCTGAACCGGTCAGTTGGTAGTCCTGACATTGCCAATGTAGTATCCAATTGGCCTGACACTCTAACGAGCTAGTTCAACACTTGAACTTGATAGTTCTGAGTCCAGTCAGTCAATTGTATGTTTAATTGCGTACCTAAACACCTTTGGTCTCAATCTAAACATCATTCATGGACAATCTCCTCTTCCAGGGGTATCCTATGTCTGTGACCTTACATGTTTTAATTTACATTGGCAGTGAATGTTCATAACAACTTATGACATCACAAGCAATGAGCGAAATCTGGTAACTCATGATTGCTACCCAAGTAACTCAGAAAGTTGGAGGACAACTTCAACCTACAATCTGTGATTAGTGTTATAATGATCGTATAGTTCCTTTATCACTGACATCCAGATTGAACTCGAGGCATGGAACGTCATCCTCTTCAACATTTAATCTATGTCCCTTGACCTAGAGCAGACTGTCTGAGATGCATGTGAATTCACATATCATATACTGAATCACATGAGTATGACCATACAATTCTCAGTCTCACTTATCAAGGGGCCCTGGATATCATACTCCTTGTAGGAGGGACAAATCTCATATCTATCACTCACAGTCAAGTCTCCATATGTCAAAGTCACCCAATCATCACCATTATAATAATCGATGTTTCATGAATGTGTTTGATGATGTCAAAGTATACCCAACATCATGTGACGAGTGTAGTGATTTCAGGTCTAAGAACCACTATCACCACTATCACTATGAGAGGCAATTGTGACTATCATTCCATGGTATCCATATATCACTCTCATGCTGGGTCTGTCCGATATACTGTTCTCTAACATATATCTGTGTGCTTGACTTGATATCATATATCATGACTAATGAGACTTTGTCATCAATCAACACACACTCTAGTCTTATGTATTACTGTTGTCTATTTTACTTCCACAATAATATCCAACTAGGGACATAACAAGAATGTATGTACTCTTATCATACATATGGTTTCATTGTTTAGGTCCTCAACCTGAAGACATATGTCATCGAGTCACATCATTCTTTAGACACCTATCATATATGTGTCATCATATCATGAGTGAGACAAACATAATATATGGAATTACCTTTATTATTATCAAATCAAGTATCATATGTCTCATTACAATCATCATATGACTGGCTCTCTGGGCATACTATATCAACAGACTGCCACTTGTACTTAGAGCCAATCACCCATGAATCATATTCCACTTGATCTTAACATATCCACCATGTTTCTACTACACAAGTGCTTTTATAGCATGTAAGAAACATTTGCTTCAAGTCGGTATATTGCATGTTTCACATCTTCTCGTTGTATGACAACTCGTATGGGATGGGAGTGCCGTAGTATGCTATCTGAAATTCATTTGCCTAACCAGTTGCTCCATTGTTATCACAATATTACTACTGAGTCACCAATGGTCGGATGCTCCCACAAGTTCATCCATAAGAACTTCTAGATGCTTATAGTATCCTTTACAGTGTTTGTAACACTAAGGTACTCGACTTCTTACTGTAGAATTAATCAATTTTTTTATGTTGGAATATTTCCAACTAATAATTCTTATTCCAAGGTCAAACACAATTTTTTCATTTCGGAAGCTTGCATCGGTATAACTCTTTACACCCAACTCTTCCTTATTGCCATAATTAAAGAACTAATCCTTTTAGTACTTCACAAGTACACAAAGATGTCCTTCATGGTATTCCAGTAACTCTTACTAGAGTTCGATAGATATCCATTCGTCATGTCCACAACACTCTTGCCCATACAAGATGTATGATGTTTTTGATTGATGGTAGGTATATAGTAGCAATTCACTAATTCTATTACATGCCCATGAATGTCATAATGTAACTATAATGGTAGAAACTCTTGCTCTGCACAATTTCTAGCTTACTTCCTCTCAGGTCCCAAAGTAGAGATCTCTATCTCTATCATCTTCCTGAGATCTTCTATAAAGAGGTTAGTCCCCTTTCCAATGTCAAACAAGTGACAATGGTGGCTCTTTCTTTCCTTATCTTTATAAGTGAAAAGGACATATTCCCTTTTACAGTTACCCCTTCTCCATATTTTGAGTGATGATGATTTGGACCTTAGCTTGACTTCAGAACACTTCTTGTCCTTGTTTTAGTCAATGGACTTTACTCTATTGATCATTATCACAAATTTTCCCTTTCTTCATTCATGCTTTGGCATCATCATGCCAAGCATTTCAGAGAGTGGTTTGGCCAAGTTATTCAACATTTGATAAACTAGCTATATGATTCACACAAAATTTGTAGAATCATATTTTTGGTCAACTCTTGACCTATAAGAAATCACAGTTAATCTATATGCACAATCATATTGAGCATATGAGATTATACTTGATCTCCATCTGTCTGATTATACTCAAACGTCACTTTGAAGACATTATACCTTTCATACTTTACATGATTCTTAAGATGTATAACTATCTCAAGAATGTCCATGCTTCAAGCTATTTATGTAAATCATAGTTCATATAGCTTAGCATAAGGTTCTTGATGTCTTAGGCATCATTGGCACATTTCAAGTAAGAATCCAATTTTAGCCTTAAGCGCATTTGGAGTGGTTCAACTGGCTCTGGTCTTTCAAGGACTTTAGAGCTTACACTTACCATTAAGAACACTTCTCCAATGTCCCAAACTAGATTTGAAATTTGTCCCGTTTATGAACTGATCATAACGATAATGTATTTGTGTTTATCATTTGGATTCTACAAAAGAATTTTGCAACTTTTCAAAACAATTTTTTATTTGTTTGATTTGATTAATTTGACGATATTAACTAGGACTTCAATAATTATCGCTCCCACTATTTTGATCAAATTGATAACGCTCATGTATCAATTCAAAAGATTGTAGCGTACAACCTTCTAGTGATCGAGATCTTGACTTCCTCTAAGTTATGGACCAACAACGGCTATCACCCACAACTAGATTCTTTCAGGTAGGAAACTTTTACTAATTGCATCATATGCACTCTTGATAGATGTTATGCACAAATCTTTTTCATGAACATCTTCATGCCTCAAGGTGCTTAATCCTATTAATATTACCTTGTTAAGTCTGTTCTCAGAAGCCAACACAATGAGTATGCACCCTACGAAGGTAGACCCACATACCCACTATCACACTTCCACAAGATAGATGGTGCACCACGCGAAGGCGTGCCCTCACTTAGTCTATCAAGCTTTTAATGTGTGTTGCTTTTGGAAGGCATCTTAAACTTAATATTGTATTTGAGGGATTTTATATAAGTACATATACATATCCAATCAACACGTTATTATAGTATGTATCATATACATGCTGTAACCACAACGAGAAACATGCAAAATTGATAAAAGTGATGATTATGGTCATCCTATTATAATTCCTTGGAGCCACAAGAAATTACGGTCATCTAAGGTCTACATCATATGCAACCTATTATTGATGAAGATCTTTATGCTTGAACCATTCCGGGTTGATCGGCTCATCCTATGACATGATCAGCTCGCCTCCTGGTTGGTTGGTTGGTTGGTTGATCTGGCCTCCGATGTCTGGACACCTCCAACAAGCGGTTGGGCCATCAGTCGGTCGATCCGGCTCCTTCACAATCCTCCTTGGTCCCCCAGGTGGTTGGATCGTCCGGTTCTGAGTGTTTTCTTCTTTGATGTAATAGAAAATAAACTATACTACTTTTACATAATATTTGGGAAACCTCGAGTTACATTCGAGGGAAGCAAAGGTAGAAGAGAAAGGATCTCGAGTTATCTAGATGACATGTGGAATAGAAGGTAGAGGCTCGGTATGCAAATCATGATGCAAAAAACCATAACCAACCCAATACACATAGGGTTTATAGGCCATAACCATGCTACACATCCACTATCAAAACTATTTTAGGGCGACACGTATCAATTGCTCATATACCATATCATATATGTATATTAGTTTGTGGTCGCATTTGGTATTTATTTAGATATGTACATTAGTCATTTTAAATATTCACATCATACGCAATAAATAAATAACGATAAAACCAAAATCCAATCATGTCGATTAATCCCAAAATACAATATGTTGATGTGGCTCTGATACCACTGTTGGTTTTTATGGCCTCAGAGTAGGCAACGGAAACAAAACGTTAACTGGCCATTAACCCATAACATGAGATCGCATCAAAGACTATGTAATGGGAAGGATGGTTTTACCAAGATGTACCTGGTCCTGGGGCTTACCCAGCGACAATACCTCCCATCCATGTGTGGTCTTTGATGCCATGTCTTGGACGGTGTCAGTGCAACTCCTAGTCTTCTCCATGGACTCTGGCCTCCACTACGGACTGTGGATGACATGTCCTCCTGAGCGACAGACATCTCCCGCCTATGTAGATAGTCTATACGGATCACCTGAAAGTCCTGCCGTTCTAGAAGAACTGGAAAGAAGGAGACAACCCTCCTATTGGTGTACTAGAACCAACCTTCTCTCCCGAACTTAGGCTATTTTTCTACAGTTGTCTTTCCCTTGTTGTGCCTCCCTAGTCAGGTAGCACTTGCTCGGGCTCTCTCGATTATCAGAACTAGAGAGAACAACAACTTTGCAGAGCAACTGATGTTCTGAGTTGTGTGTTCTGAGAAGCCCCCACTACCCCTCTATTATAGTAGAGGACAAGGTCAGGGTTCCCAGTCTGTTTGCGGCTAGAAGGATCCGGAAATTCCATGAATAGTTTGTACTGCAAAAGGCGAACTGATCGATTAACAACTAAACCAATCGTTTGGGTAGGTGAGTCGATCGGTTCATAACTGAACCGGTCATTTGGGAAGGTGAGTCGATCGGTTCACCTAGTGAATCGATCATTTCACTTCCCAGAATTACCTGCAATTGACTTTCCTCAATCGTTTCCAATTAATGCAAATATTAATCCTTATTAAAATCGAATTGAACAAGTGAAACGTGAAAGTTTTCCTCCAATTAGGAAAATCTTTATTTCCTCAGTTGGTAGGACTGTGAGCCTACCAGTTCACCAGGTCAACCGGTCGGTTGGCTCACAAGGTGAACCAGTCGGTTGGTAGTCCTGACATCGCCAATGTAGTCTCCAATCGACCTGACACTCTAACCAACTAGTTCAATACTTGAACTTGATAGTTATGAGTCCAATCAGTCAATTGTATGTTTAATTGAGTACCTAAACACCTTTAGTCTCAATATAAACATCATTCATGGACAATCTCCTCTTCTAGGGGTATCCTATGTGTGTGACCCTACATGTACTAATTTACGTTGGCAGTGAATGTTCATAACAACTAATGACATCACAAGAAATGAGCAAAATCTACTAACTCATCATTGCTACCCAAGTAACTTAGAAAGTTGGAGAATAACTTCAACCTATAATCTATGATTAGTGTAACAGTGATCGTATAGTTCCTTTGTCACTGACATCTGGATTGAACTCAAGGCATGGAACGTCATCCTCTTCAACACTCAATCCATGTTACTTGACCTAGAGCAGACTGTTTGAGATGTATGTGAATTCACATATCATATACTGAATCACATGAGTATGGCCATACAATTCTCAGTCTCACTTATCAAGGGGCCCTGGATATCATACTCCTTGTAGGAGGGACAAATCCCATATATATCACTCCCAATCAAGTCCCCATGTGTCAAAGTCACCCAATCATCACTGTTATAACAACCCATGTTTTAGGAATGTGTTTGATGATGTCAAAGTGTACCCAACGACATGTGACTAGTGCACTGATTTCAGGTCTAATAACCACTATCACCACTATCACTATGAGAGACGATTGTGACTACCAATCCATGGTATACATGTATCACTCTCACGGTGTGGGTCTGTCCGATATACTAGTCTCTAACATATATTTGGTGTGGGTCTGTCCGATATACTAGTCTCTAACATATATTTGTGTGTTTGACTTGATATCATATATCACTAGGTGAACCGGTCGGTTGGTAGTCCTGACATCGCCAATGTAGTCTCCAATCGACCTGACACTCTAACCAACTAGTTCAATACTTGAACTTGATAGTTATGAGTCCACTCAGTGTGGACTCAGTCAATTGTATGTTTAATTGAGTACCTAAACACCTTTAGTCTCAATATAAACATCATTCATGGACAATCTCCTCTTCTAGGGGTATCCTATGTGTGTGACCCTACAGGTACTAATTTACGTTGGCAGTGAATGTTCATAACAACTAATGACATCACAAGAAATGAGCAGAATCTACTAACTCATCATTGCTACCCAAGTAACTTAGAAAGTTGGAGAATAACTTCAACCTATAATCTATGATTAGTGTAACAGTGATCGTATAGTTCCTTTGTCACTGACATCTGGATTGAACTCAAGGCATGGAACGTCATCCTCTTCAACACTCAATCCATGTTACTTGACCTAGAGCAGACTGTCTGAGATGTATGTGAATTCACATATCATATACTGAATCACATGAGTATGGCCATACAATTCTCAGTCTCACTTATCAAGGGGCCCTGGATATCATACTCCTTGTAGGAGGGACAAATCCCATATATATCACTCCCAATCAAGTCCCCATGTGTCAAAGTCACCCAATCATCACTGTTATAACAACCCATGTTTTAGGAATGTGTTTGATGATGTCAAAGTGTACCCAACGACATGTGACCAGTGCACTGATTTCAGGTCTAATAGCCACTATCACCACTATCACTATGAGAGACGATTGTGACTACCAATCCATGGTATACATGTATCACTCCCACGGTGTGGGTCTGTCCGATATACTAGTCTCTAACATATATTTGTGTGTTTGACTTGATATCATATATCATGATAAATGAGACTCTGTCATCAGTCAACACACATTCTATTCTTATGTATAATTGTTGTCTATTTTGTTTCCATAGTAATATCTGATTTGGGACATAACAAGAATGTATGTACTCTTATCATACATATGGTCTCATTATTCAGGTCCTCAACCTGAAGACATATGGCATTGACTCACATCATTCTTAAGACATCTATCATGTGTGTGTCATCATCTCATGAGTGAGACAAACATAATAGACAGAATTTGAAACAACCGTCTCGCGAAAACAAGATTAACTAATGCGGAAGCGTTCATCAAGCAGTGGATTAGCGAAAATCACTAAAAATTAAACCTTTTTGCAAAGAGATCCACACATAGGAAATCTTTTCCAACAAATGCCATTGTATATCATATACATTCTGTTTCAAACGTACATATCCTGTACCATCTCTTTCCAGAGACTACATCATCAGCTGCCTTATAAACATATATGCAAGCAGCATACAAATCTCGAGGCATCAAGCCAAAACCTCAGACCGATACATCAAAAACACAGACTAAAAACTCCGAGGACCTGAGAGTACAGAGACGACACATAGGACTTCTAAACTATATAACTTGACAGACAATATTTCCACCTGAGATCTTATTGCTGTCCCTGTTGTTGCTGCTGCTCTTTCCCTGTTCTAGGGTTTCTACTCTGCCTTCCATGCATACCTAAAAATGTTTCCCACGGGGGTGAGACAATTGAAAAATGCCCCAGCGAGAGATATAACTCTCCACCAAAAACATTGTTATTGCAGTTTAATCATATAAAACTAGGCAGAGGATAAACAATTTAAAGCATTCTCGTCTTAAAGTATTGTAACTATTCATGATAGAACAATAGATCAACTATTCTCTTAATAAAGAATAGGAAGAACATGTATATCATTTATCCTCCATATTATACCATCATGTCAAACTTCTCTTGTGACACTCATTATCTTGATATGTCACCCATGAGACATTCTTGTTTCAACTTATTGGCCTTAGCCAATCTGCTAAACAGATTTTTGGTTATTTTGGACATGAGAGTGTACATCATCATGTCTTATTCAGGCATTGGTCTATATCAATCCTATATAAAGATTCCAGGCATTGGATTGCACCAATCCTGTGCAACTAGTACAAGCATTAGACTTATATTATTCAAGTGTATCCATTCCAGGTATTGAACTATGTCAATCCTGTGTAACCATTCCAGGTATTGATCTATGTCAATCCCGTGTAACCATTCCAGGTATTGATCTATGTCAATCCCGTGTAACCATTCCAGGTATTGATCTATGTCAATCCTGTGCAACTATTCCAGGTATTGGGATTTAGCCGATCCTGTGCATTCCAGGTATTGGGAGTTAGCCAATCCTATGTTATTATTCCAGGTATTGGGATTTAACCAATCCTGTGTTATTATTCCAGGTATTGGGAGTTAGCCAATCCTGTGTTATCATTCCAGGTATTGGGAGTTAGCCAATCCTGTGTTATCATTCCAGGTATTGGGAGTTAGCCAATCCTGTGTTATCATTCCAGGTAATGGGAGTTAGCCAATCCTGTGCATTCCAGGTATTGGGAGTTATCCAATCCTGTGTTATCATTCCAGGTATTGGGAGTTAGCCAATCCTGTGTTATCATTCCAGGTAATGGGAGTTAGCCAATCCTGTGCATTCCAAGTATTGGGAGTTAGCCAATCATGTGTTATCATTCCAGGTATTGGGAGTTAGCCAATCCTGTGTTATCATTCCAGGTAATGGGAGTTAGCCAATCCTGTGCATTCTAGGTATTGGGAGTTAGCCAATCCTGTGTTATCATTCCAGGTATTGAGAGTTAGCCAATCCTATGCAGATGTTATTCCAGGTATTAGACTATGCTAATCCTGTGCAACTATTCCAGATATTGAACTATATCAATCATGTAATGCTAAAAGTGATATTTATCACATATTGATATATCACTTCCCTCATCACTTTCAACTTCCTTAAGTTATCAGCTTATCTTAGATTAAGGTATTTCCCATCTTAATCCTTTAATCCATTAACCTATCACCCTTACCATGAAGTGCATAGGTCACACATAAGAATGGTCCAACTATCTTTAATGATATGGACTCATCTCAAGTTAAAGCATTACTTGCTATAAGGGTATCCACAATCAATCACTTTAGGCATTTCCCCCATTAGAATATTAGTAACCATTCCATTATTAGGATTAGGGTTTCCCATACTATCATACTTCATTAGGGTGAGGATTGCATATAACATCACCCTTCATTAGTCTTTCTCATCATATTGCCTAAAATTAGGGTTTACTATTCATCCCAACATGGGTTTCTCATGGCATCACCCTCATTTAGGGTTTACATGGATTCAACCTCAATTAGGGTTCACATGATCTCTTTATTAAGGATCATACCCTATTCATCACATGATCAATACTCATGTATGAATTCCTTTCCATCATCCTATCAACTTGATTAGGTTACATCAACCCTTCAATCAAGTATATACAACTATGGTTAACATAGTGTACTAAGACATTGTTCTTATAAGCAATTAGGGTTCATTCCTTAATTGGCACTAATCACTTAGGTACTATTAGGGTTTCAACCTTTGTACCTTCATTGATTATCATTACTAATCATCATTGGATAAATGGATGATTCATCATCTCTATTCTCAAGAGATTCAATCACATTGAACCTCCATTACATAAGGTATCCAATTGAATTAGGGTTTTCAATGTTGATTCCTTCAATCATTGAATTCATGGAACCAATCATCAATTGGACCTACCATCATACTTCAATTGAGTTTAATAGGTCAACCTTCAACTGATTTGACTCTCAATTGACCCTCAATTGATCATCAATTAGGGTTTGATTCAATTGAATTAGGGTTTGGAATCGATGATTCAACAACACTAATCAATGTAAGACTAGTTGCTTTGAAACCATTGAACCATCATCCAAATTGGGTATGACCTGACCCCAAACGGTCTTGAGGTCGTTTGGATGACCTCCAAACGGTCTTGAGACCGTTTGCCCATCATATCACTCAAATCTAAGCAATCCAATTAGGGTTTGGTTCATTGGATTGATCACCAAATCAGCATTACATTGTTTAACAGCTTGGTACCTTTAGACCTTCAAACACCTAACCATACTCAACCCTAGACCTCCAAACGGTCTTGGGTGACCACCAAACGGTCTTCAGACCGTTTGGATGAGCTCTAAACGGTATTGAGACCGTTTTCCCATCCAACCTTTGGACTCTAGTGAAAATTCATCATGGATTGGTCTATCGAGTTGATCAACAAATCAGCACTACATTGCAATATGATTAGTACCTTTGGACCTTCTATTGGTCAACTATACTTGACCCCAGACCTCCAAAAAGTCTTGGGGTGATCCCTAAATGGTATTGAGACCGTTTGGATGATTCCCCAAACGGCCTTGATACCGTTTGGGCTAATCAACCCAAAATCTCAAATTAGCTCATTGTGATTTCAGCACTGATTTCATTTAGGGTTTGCCCTAGTAATGAACATTCAACTCTTAACTCGTTTGGAATTAGTCCATAAAATTTGGTGAGTCATTAATTAACATCATTATGAACAGTAATCTCATACGGTCAACGCTTAGTCAACCATCTTATACGGTCTTGAGACCGTTTTCCCAAAAAGTTCAATTAAATCAGATTGATAATCAGCACTTAGTCGAATCAGATTTTCCTAATTGATTAGCCTTCAACTCACGATTCCTTGGGAGTTAAAACCTCAAATTTGGTGAGTCATCAACCAACATAATTATGAACAGTAATCGCATACGGTCAACGCTTAGTCAACCATCTTATACGGTCTTGAAACCGTTTTCCCAAACAGGTTAAGTTAATCAGGTTGAAAATCAGCACATAATTCAATTCGATTGCCTAATTGATTGGCCTTCAACTCTCCATTCCTTTGGAGTTAATCCCTAAAATTTGGAGGGTTATCAGCCTACATAATTAGGAACAAAATTCCCAAACGGTAAATGCTTGGTCAACCATCTCAAACGGTATTAAAACCGTTTTCTCCCAAACGGTTTCAAACCGTTTGCCCTTAAACGGTTTGCTGAAACCGCATAGCCAATCAAATTAAAACGATTTGGAGTAGCTATCAAAACGGTTTTGCTTGGTAATTTTCTTTGGATAAGCATCTAGGATGATTACATCATCCCCTTCCTTCGAACAACCAAGAACAGCAACCGTTCTTGATGGAAATTGCAGCAAAGAAACAAGAGTGTATCAAATTGAAGAAATCAATCAACAAAGCATAGAGAATTGATGCAATAGGAATGTTTAAGGGTTTGAGTTATAAAAACCGCCTCCAATTGAGCTCCAAAGCTCCAAGCGCACGCCATTAATGGTGGATGAAGCTCTTGCAACTCCCCCTAGGCTCGTCCTCAAGCTTTTGATTGTAAAAGTTGGCTAGGGTTGAAGAGGAGATCGAAAGAAGAAGGAATCCATAATTTATTTTCGATTTCCACCATGAAATCATGGAGAACGAAGGTCAAGGGCTTACCCACAGGTTGGGGACGTGCTCCCTGCTCCTCCCTAGCTCCTTGGTCAGTTTTGCAAGCAAGGGGAAGAAGAAAATCCGAAAAAGGCCTTGGTTTGGGCTTGGAATGGCACTTTTATAAGGAAATTGATGAGAGAGAAAATGCCTTATAAAAATCCAATTCATCCCAATAAAGTGGCCGCCTCTTCCCCCTAAACTACCTTGGGTACGAGGAACCTTCCATGCCTTTGATTCCCCTTCATTATCCTCAATTTAAAGAAAAGTAAATTAAGCACCTTAATGCTTATTATATTAATATCCCATATGTGAGTGGAAATTACTTTTCTTTATAATAAGGTGAGTGGAATTTCACCTACTTAAGATATTTTCGTTCCTTATCTTAGCAAAGTAACGTCCATCCTTATTCAAAATCAACCCAAAACATTTTGGTTGAAAGCCCTTCAATTATTTTTATTCATTTTTGCCCTAAATCGAATTAGGGTTTCAATTAGGCATTATTCTTGATTATTTTAATGTCAAGATTCTCTCTCCTATAACTTAATTCAAATAAGGAGACCCTCTCATTTTATTTGCTCTAAATGATGATAAGAAACATTAGGGACCTTGTTGAAGTGGTAATTTGCATATTGAACCCTAGATTTTGGGTAAATTGCACATTACACCAAAACTAGGTTTTAATGCACAAGGATTGCTTTACAAGCTTAATCTTGGTGTCCAAGCTTGTGGAAACCATACCACTACATCATATTTATTCTTATGATGTCTCAACATCAGAGGAACATCTTATCATGCAACATTTGCAATTTAACCCCTCAACTTGGGTAATTTGCACTTTAGTCCAAAATAAGCAAACATTGCTTCAACATTGTTCAAACAGGACCAAAATTGAAACATAGGTTCCTTTTGAGCCTTAATTACTTTTCACAAGATGAGATTAAGAAGATAATCATCTTTCTTAATCAAAACACCTAGGGTTAAAGCATAACCAGGTCAGGGATGTTACAGAATTACCTTTATCATGATCAAATCAAGTATCATATGCCTCATTGTAATCATCATATGATTGGCTCTCTGGGCATACTATACCAATATATATATATATATATATATATATATATATATATATATATATATATATATATATATATATATATATATATATATATATATATATATATATATATATATATATATATATATATATATATATATATGGGCGTTCATTCATTGCCCGCACGGGTAACCTAGTTTTTCGCTACCCGGAAGCCAAAAAAGTAACTCTACCGGCTAAGAAAGTAACTATGCTGTAAAAAAAGTAACTATGATGACAAAAAAGTAACTCTACTGGCCAAAAAAGTAACTCTGTACAAAATATAAAACATATATATATAAGGACGGGTTTTTTTTATTTTGGGGGGGCAAATGATATTATTTTTGGATGAAATTTTTTGGGAAGTTAGACAAAATGGTCCTCTGCAATTGCAAATTTTTTTTTTTGAAAAAAGGTGGTCGGAAGGGTGGGCGGGTAGCTACCCGCGCGGGCAATAAAGATGGGCCATATATATATATATATATATATATATATATATATATATATGGGTTCATCTTTAATTCCCGTACGGGTAGCTATACGCGCACACTTCCTGATATTTTTTAAATTTTTTTTCTCGCAATTATAGAGGAGCATTTTATCTAGCTCCCCAAAAAATTTGATCCAAAAAATATAATCATTCCCCCCCCCCCAAAAAAAATCAAAAAACCTGTCCATATATTTACTGAC